>OV651818.1:36550813-36592547 GCA_927349885.1 Psylliodes chrysocephalus | reverse complement strand
TTTCCGCAGTAGCTGTCAGAAAATGTCAAACACATAATTTCTATTTTGATCTATGTAATGTCCATATTAATACTAAAATCGATATGATTGTTAAATTATTGTAAATTAGATCCTAGATATTTATCTTTAACAATTATTTTTAAAATAATTTTAAAATAACTAAGATATATTTGCTTTTTATTCTGGTTAAACACATAAGCGATTAGATCAATCAATTACCGTAAGGCCTGTTAGCTCAGTTGGTTAGAGCATCAACTTTGCAATTTGAGACCGTCCAACGACCGCGATCGAATCCTGGCTGTGCCAGAATTTTTTTTTTATTTTTTTTTATTTGTTTAGAAATTATGAAAATTTAATAAATACGATTATTGTTGATTATTTTTTTAAATACATTTTAATTATTATAATAATCTGGTTTTACATTTTTTGATGAAATTATTTTGTGGTCGTAGGAAAAATATTGTACATCACTTGTGTGAAAAGTGATTTTCCACACTCGTGTGATAGTCGCACTCGGCTTACGCCTCGTGCGACAATATTTCCCACTCGTGTGAAAAATGTCACTTTCCACACTCGTAATGTAATATACTATACCGTAATTAACATTGGTTAAATTTATTTACCAGAACATAAAGGTGCAATTGATATTTGATATCGATATAAGCGCCACATAGTGGGTCAGATGCGTTCAACCTAGTCGTTGTTAAGCATGTGCTGCTTATTAACGTTTCCTACCTTTATGACCCTTAATCCCTGGTGTCTAGAGCAGTAAGTATCCACAAACTGTATTGACAAAATTCTTACCTAAAAAGGAAAACTTTTGAAAAAATAAGAAGACTGCTGATCTTTACATATATTTACTAATATATTCGCAAAATCTTAACATAATTAAATAAGAATAAATGAATAAAAAACAAACAATTCAGTTAAACATTGAAGAATCACTTTCATATATTTCATATAATAATATAAGTTAAATAGTCACTTCATATACATATATCTATGTTTAAATAAAGGAATGATAAATGGGTTACAAAAACAAAAAATCCTACCATAATTATCTCAAAACAATTTGTTTAGATTATATACATGCTATAGTAGGTGCTAGTACATGAAAAATATATACATTTTTAAACCGAAAAATAAGCCAATAAAATGAATTGTTTCTTGTTGAATGAAACGTAGCAAAATCTGAAGATGTGTGATTTAAAAACTACAACAATACGATTTTTAACAAGAGTGATTGTATTTAACTAGAATTTGCTTAAGCATTTTTTTTTAATTTTGATTAAATTCATATAACTTTTGGCTTGAAAACAACAATGTAGGTACTACAAACGAATCGATCTGCTATCGCCATTATTTTCCTTAAAATACATACACGGTGTCCTAAAAATTATTTCTGAGTAAGAGATAAAACTGTTAAACCATTTCAAACGAATTCTTTTAAACTAGGACACCATATACGCCGTATTTTTAAACGACAGTGACTTTTAAATAAAAACAACTATCATAAAATAAAAAAAAGTAATGTTGACTGTTTGTATGTTTCTTTTTTTTTATGAATATTTTATAGAGCAGTTCATAACAAAAAAGTCCTGTTAAAAATAATATCTGTGCTTTAAAGTAAAATAATACTTTTTTAAGAATAAAATATTCTTAAAATACAAGCCACCCAAACAATTAGCAAAACTGCTCTTTTTTCTGTAAAAGAAACAAAACTGTTACAGAATGAAAAAAAAAAAAAAAAAACGAAAACAATACTTGCACGCCTAAATTTTTTACTTAATAATTACAAGTTCACTATTGTCCTGTAGCACTAGCTCCTTCAGTTTAAATTGAAAACTATTCAAAATTCCACTTTTCTATACAGCTGGTTGTGAGGGGGGCCTTATATTACATGCCTGGATAACCTTGGTAAGCCATTTGAGGTGCGTAACCGACCTGAGAATAAGTCTGTTGGGGTACGTACTGTTGAGGTGGAATACCTATAAAAAATATGATTTTCTATAATCACAATTTCATGACAAATATAGAGGTATTGTACACAAACTAATTTGGCGTTTTTAAATGGAAAATTTGAATGAAATGGATATTTTATTTGAGATTGTACAAAAAAATCATGTGGTCAAAATGTTGATGATTAGGCCCAATGACAAAAAACTACTAATTTTGTTTACAAAAATTGAATTGCAAACATTCACGGTGTCATCCACGTAGTTGTCAAATTATTATGAGAGATAGTTGTTTATGGTTAGAATTCAGTATTGACTATACATAATAATTAATAATAATAATTCTTATTTATTTCTGTAGGATTGGTAATTTTGGTCAATAGATTCACATAGATGAATCAAACAATCAATGGCTATAAGAAACGGAACTCACCCATGCCAGGACCAGCTGTCAACATAAGTTGGGGTTCAGGTATCATCATTGGTTTGTTCGTCTCTTCGGCGGCTTCGCTCTGCCGCTGGGCATCGGATTGTTCTAATTTTTCTACTTTTGTTGTCAACTCCCTAGTTACTTGAATTAAGAAAGGCATTGCAAAGTCCATTATATTGTGTTTCCATGCTAATTCTAGAATTACGTCTGGCCGGAGCAAATCATAGCACTAAAATGAAAAATGTAAGAGTTATTACTCCGCTAATGAGCAAACTCGAAACAGCTTTTTGAAACCATTTGTTAAACGTGAAAGTGCAAATTAAAGTCGTTTGTTTCTACGTTTAGCAATCGAAGAAATTTTACATTTGACATGTTTTGTGATTTGTAATGATTGTTTTGCATTTAGTTTTATCAAATACACCAAATGGGAACTAAAGTTGAAGTAAAAATGTGGCTTAACATATTTTTCCGTAAAATAATTTCAATACCAGACTCAAAATGTTTGGAATAATTGATCCTAGGTTTATTTAAAGTACGAACTCTATAAAGATATTGCAAATTATTTCAAATTTCAACGGCGTTCGTTGTTCGTTCACCGTCATCGCAACCGTTTTCACAAAACATAGAAACTTATGGTTCCTAATCAAATGAAACTGTTATTAGCAAAAAGTTATTTTGTTGTTGCAAGGAGGAAAATTTAGAATGTTTCAAGATATTTGAAAAATAATTAAATTCGGAAAAATTAAGTAAAACAATATGTGTGTATAGGTATCTATTTTTAAAATAATTTATTGTAGAAAGACTAAGCTACAAAAATAATAAATCTATTAAACATGCCTTAAATGAATGAATTTGAAAATATTTTATTTATGTATATGTGAATAAAACAGAAAATACTTATGTCTTTATTCTAGTGATCTGATGATTTGTGGACCCACAAATAGTATTTCATAATTCTTATAATATTAAATTGTTAGATTTGATTAAGAATGATTTTTATTCATAACTTATGCTATAAGTTCAAGGATAATTAAATTCAAAAATTATTTAGGTCTTTACTAGCTGAGACTCGAAGAGACCTTCTTAGAGAATAAATATTTCAAAAACTTAGAAGTTCAAGAGAAAGAAATTCAAAAAGTATTTAGTGTACTGGTTAAGAATCGACAAGACCTTCTTACAGAATGAATATTTTACAAACTAACTGTGGTCATCATGATCATTGCCCTTGAATAATTTAATCATATTTCATTGCTGCCAACTTCGAGATAAATTACACTTTCTCTTTTTGACTTTAAACGATCTTATAAGCAGAGGAGCGAGTTGAATTTTTCAATAGCTAAGATTTCGTGGAAGGTTGAGTTGTTGCTATTAAAAAAACTCCAAAAGGGGCTATTTAAACACATGTGCGTCGGATATGTTCTATATTTTGTTTTTGTAGAGTGTATGGAGTTTAACATTTTTAGCACTAATAATTCTGTTGTAGCTATCTTAATAGGTCCCTAGTACAGTTTTCATAATTTTCCTTTACACTATTCTTTAGACTACCTATTAGGATGAAAGTATGATTATTTAAACTTTCATTCGTGAATAATGTAACATAACATAATAATGTAACATGCTTCTTGTTTTAAACATTTTCTTTCATAAAAAAAAACACGTTATAGGTCAGGTATGTCAAATTACAATAGACATTTATTATTACAAGTAAAATCTAACATTTTGTAGTCTTATGAATGCAGAAAACATAACGAGTTTAATAGTAATTTGTAGTTCTTAAAAATATAAAAAAATTTTTTTAGTTATTTGTTGAATTTCAAATTGTCTTAATCCCTTGTTTGTACACATTTTTCACGATGTCAAATATAGCCTTTATCCTATCCAGTGAATACTACATATTTTACAGTTTTACTTACATGAAACAGGCAAGCCGCGAAACAATCATACGCCTGTCTATCTAAGAACCAACCCAGCAGTTCTTCGGCCAATTCTTGATTTCTGGACTCTGACGTATACTCCATGGCGTCCCTGAAGAGCCTGTCTTTCTTGCACAGTTCCACACTCTGTTTCCACCGGTTATTTCCTTTGTAGAGATAGGCAGCGATACGTCTGAATTCGGTCAGCTCATGTTTTTCCAATCTTTGCGCCAAACCAATGTTGTCGAAGTTGTCAAACGCATCTATGGATGTTCTAAGACCCTAACAATAAAAAATCGTTTAATATTTGAAAGGTTGAATTGAAATTTGATCACGAAACAACGTTAAACTGGAATGATATGCAAATTTGATTTAAATTTCATACCTGGAAGTCTTCTTCTTCGATAAGTAGTGAATTTAGAGCCTCGTTTATTGCTTTGTTGTTCAAATTTTGTACGGATCTGAGATAAGATTTGACAAGCTGTAAGTGTCCCGTTTTAGTAAAGAAAGAGACGGATCTGAAATTAATAGTAATAATAATAATTTTTATTGCTTGAAAACACAAGGTTCCTAGCAAGGGTATTAGTATTATATTTTTACTGTATATTTTTCAACGTAAAGGTTATTTTCTTCATTAATATGATAAAATAAAGCTATAAATAGGTTTTTTAAATATACAGCGGGTGCCAATAAGTTTATCTTACATTTCACAAAAAAAAAAAAATTCTTGTAAAAGTTTTCTGCATCATGAGCGGGAAAGTACTCTGGTAGAGCAGAGCGACAGCCACGAGTCTAGAATGACTTCCCCTGAGGTATGTATACGATTTTACTTAAGTATCAAATAATATTTTTATTAACTTCTATCATATTTTGAAGAAAAAAAAAATAAATAAATAAACAAAAAATAACTAAGGTACCTAAGATAATTATTTTGCCCGTTACATATTGAATGACATGTAAAAATAAAATTATCTGTTATACTTAGAAATATATGTCGACAGTTAAATTGGATGACCATCAGAACTATGAGTAACCGCAGAAAATGCTTCTTAAAACATGATTCCAGAAAAAATCACGGAAACATACGAAAACACTTACGAAGCATATACTAAGTGACATTTTCTGGTAAGGAAGTGACACAAGCTGATCGGGAAAGTTACTTTCCCAGTAAGTAATAAGTCGCTTGCCAACTGTTTTAAAGAGTACATATCCACAGATTACTAACCGATTGTGTATCAAATTATTTTACTCTTCATTATAAATTATTATTTTTATTTTCCCTGTATACCACCCAAACTTTACAAAATTTAATACTTGATTATGGATCCCCAAGTAAAATACAGAACTTTCTATCAAGAATATTATATTTTTCTGGTGAAATGTAAGATAAACTTTTTCATTTGAATTAAACTATATAATGAGAAATTCTCAATATTTTGTTTCAGAAATTGATAGATATTTACATGTGCATTCTTTTTTTTTTTTAATTTATACACTATTTTGAAAAAAAAAAAAAAAATTATTGTGGATTTTAAACTTGACATTTGGCAAACTTGCCTAGTAATTGACGGCAGTCTTGAAGGATTTAATACCATTATCTAAAACTGCGTAATTTCTAGTTACATTAGCTATGTTCGCGGAACTGATCCTAAACGTATTATGAGCGCTAAAGTAAAGCCTACATGCCTACATAAACATTTAAATACAAATCCCGTTATAGTTGCCGTTGCCTTTTGAGAGAAAATATTTGATGAAAAAGTGCGTTGTACCAAATTGTTTAAATTTTCCAAACGAAACATTTATATTTGTGTCCAGGGACTTAAAACAGTATAAAAATTTCAATAAAAATATAAACATCCGAGAGACATTAGGTGAGGATAAAACTCAACTGACAACTGATATAAATACAACGTTTACGAGTGATCCGAACTATTGTGAATGAGAAAACAAGGATGTAAGTGATTTTCCCAATGCAGAACGTGAACGGAATAATCCCTAAGAAGCAACCTTACACTGTTGTCAAATGCCAAAATAGGAACGTAGTGCTTTAAAGTTTAAATACCTGACTTTGTATCCCAATTTTAACTACATAGTAACTTTTTAACCCGGCAGTACACGCGCCAAAAAACTTACATCATTTTACGCTTACGTTCAATTCGACGACATGCACAGTTTTGACTTCCCGTTTATTTTAAATAAATATCGATGTAGGAAAATTACTACACGTACACCGAAAGTAGCAAAACCGGAAGACAAAAAATGCTAGCAAAGGGATTTTTTTATTGTTATAGATGTCTAGAAAGAAGCAAATTATTTCATTACCAGCAAAAACGAAAAAACCATGGATAAGAAATATTATTTTGAATTTGACAGGTTTCACGACAGTTTCCACCACCGGGACATAGTACATGTTGTTCACCCCCTTTCCCTGTACTCAACTACAAATAGCAAGAAAAAAACATGACATGTCAAATAAAAACAAAAATATTTTTGAACTAATCGGTAGTAGAAAAACTGCCTCGGGCATTCTTAGGTCAGTACCACCACCATTATAGCAGTGGCGTTACTACTGAATTTATCAATGCTCTCTCCTTTCGATCGACGCGCGTGTACACTCGGGTTAAGAGACAAAAATTAGATAGGGTGTTTCTATTGTCATATATTTTAGATATTTTTCATTATTTATGTATTTTATTTTCATAAACTTGATAAGATTTAAACCCATGGGGTTCGGGTAAAGATCTACCGCCTATACTGCACTTGTGCAGAAAGTAATTTTTGTACATGATTGGAATCAAAAATAAGGTAAATTATTCAGTATTGGTATTGGTCTTCTTGGTGTTATGAGTTGATGATTAAAAAAATATAGATTTTCAAGAAACATCAAATAAATAAAAAAAAAGAACATTTTTCTTTTCAAACCAGTCTATTTAAACACAAATATAAGGTTGAAACACATTCAACCATATTTTTGCTTATAAAAAAGTCATAGTAGTAATTTTACATGACACATTTCTTTTGTCTAAATTCCACACCAATGTCCACAATCTTAATATACTAAACTCACGCGGCCGTTACACAAAACAACTTAATATCAATTCCTGTTCATATTATATTTCCTTACTATGGATTACGCCATAGCTACTCTATATTCTCTCTTAGTAAATTGAAATATTACATTAAAAGAAGACTTTTTAAATGGCACATTTAAAATGATAAGTATAATTACTAAAAACAAACATTTTTTTGTTATTTTTGTTTTTAACATATTGCTTCATTTTGTAACACCCTATTTAATTATTTCTTATGTATTTTAATTTTAGTAAGTAGTTATTCGTTTTTTCACTGTTATTAAGGTTAAGTGAAAGAGCAGCTTTTATATTTTGACCAAGCAAAAGTGAACTCTGCATTTTGGCTAATCATTTTTCAATTTGTATTTTTTTATATATTTTTCATATGCCAATAAAATCAATTTATTTATAATAAAAGACAAGCATTTTTAAATAGGACAATGCTCTAAATGGAGCTTAGAATTGCGGTAGACTTGCGATGTTTTGTGAAAAAGGAATGTAAAACAATAAAAAAAGTCAAAAAAATAGTAAGCTGATAATAGATCATTTAAACTACTCACCTAGTATGATCCATTCTCGGCGCCAAAACTAACAATAAATCATTCAACAACAGCGGTTTGTAATCGAGATAGAACTGTATAGCTTTGTAGTACAGTTCAATGTTAGCTACTTTTGTAATAATATCTTTAAAGTGACCCTCGCGCCAAGCCTCTGTAGGATGAGCCATCATAGCCAAGACAGCATTGTCATATTCTTCGTATTTGTCAAACAAGAAGACAAGTTCTGCCCATAGGTGCGCCTAAAAACAGTATTGTAATAAAAATATTTACCTTTGAGGAATTGAACAAAAGAACTAACCTGTTCAGCTGCTCTAAGAACTTTTGGAATATTAACACGAGACCAGAACAATTCAAGATGTTCACGCATTCTAGCAGGTTTGTATTTGGAATACAAAATAGCCAGTTCTGTGAACATGCCCATATGGGCTCTTTCCAAACCCAACGCGGCTTCCAAGAGACCAATCAATTCTTCAAAGTAACCTATAAAAATCAACAATGAATAATTTTCCACACTTTGGAATGCCTAATTAAAATGCCTTACCTCTATCTTGATAGTAGTTAATCAAGTCTTGTAATTCATCAGCATGCACAACAATGTGCATTCCACACATCTGAGCCAATCTAAATTCCTCAGCGTCAACGCAGGCAAAGCATACCTCTTTCCACGTTCTGGTACTGTTGGCCTTCCTAGCACTGTCGACGGCGCCCTGGAATTCCTTTAGATGGACAAGAGTGATCGCGAGACGGGCAAAGTTGGATACGTTGTTGTACAGAAGTTTGGCAGCGTCGTACATCTTGTCGTCAAAACATCTTAAAAACAAGGTTTGATTTTTTAAACAGTTAATGATAATATCCGTAATGATTAAGTTTAATAAAATATTTAATCGACTCATATTTATATGAAAACATGTTAAATTTCTCAAATTCTCAGAAATATTGAAAACAGTTGTGAAAATATTTTGTTACACATATATCACTGGTTTTAAAATACCAGGGTGATAAAATCGAATTATTCATTTCCAGAAATGTGACATGATTATCTTTAAACATCCACTAGTTTAAAACCAGTTACTAAAATAATATCAAATTCTCAAAAATCATATGAAACAGTTGTAGAAACATTTTGGTAACAACAGCAATTATATATTTTTACTAGTTTTAAAACGACGGACTGATAAAATCGAATTATTAATTTCCAGAGGTGGGACTCTGCATTCTTTAAACATACACTAGTTTAAAACCATTTATTGAAATAATCTCAAATTCTCAGAAATAATGGAAAACGGTTGTAGACATAGTTTGCTACAGACAGTAATTAGATATCTTTACTGGTTTTTAAAATATCAGGGTAATAAAATCGAATTATTCTTTTCCAGAAATGTGACAAGATCATTTTTAAACATCTACTAGTTTATAATCAGTTATTGAAATATCAAATTCTGCGAAATCATATGAAACAGTTGTAGAAACATTTTGGCAAAGACAGCAATTAGATATTTTTACTAGTTTTAAAACGACAGGCTGATAAAGTCGAATTATTAATTTCCAGAGATATAATACTAACATTTATGAGCATAAACTAATTTAAAATAGTTATTGACCTAATTCTCAGAAATCTTGCAAAACAGCTGCAGAAACATTTCGGCAAAGACTAGAATTATCTACCTTTACTGGTTTTAAAACAAGGGGGCTGATAAAATAAAATCCAAAGATGGGACACTGCTAGCTTTAAACATCATCTAATTTAAAATCAGTTACTGAAATAAACTCTAACTCTCAGAAATCATGTAAAACAGTTGTATAAATATTTTGTTGTAGACACCAATTAGATATCGTTACTGGTATTAAAATACCAGGCTGATAAAACCGATTTATTTGTTTTCAGAAACATACATTATTTTAAAAGAGTTATTGAAATAACCTCACATTTTTCAGAAATCATATAAAACAGTTGTAGAAACATTTTGGCAAAGACTGGAATTTGCTATCTTAACTGGTTTTAAAATAGAGCGCCGATAAATTCAAATTATTCACTTTCATCTTTAAACATTCATTAACTTAAAACCAGTTTTTGAAACAAACTCAAATTCTCAGAAATCATGCAAAAGAGAAATATTTTGACAATTAGATATCTTTACTGCTAAGTATTAAAATATCAGGCTGATAACATCGAATTATTCATTTCTAGAAATGTGACACTGTCATATTTATATATACACTAGTTTAAAAAGAGTTATTGAAATAACCTCAAATTCTTAGAATCATATAAAACAGTTGTAGATACATTTTGGTAAAGACAGTTATTACCTATCTTTACTGGTTTTAAAATGACAGGTTGATAAAATCTAATTATTCATTTCCAGAGATATGACACTGCCATTTTTAAACATCCACTAATAAAACCACTTATTGAAAGCATCTCAAACTATCAGAAATCATTGAAAACAGATGTAAAAACATTTTGATGCAGACAGCAATTACATATATTTACTAGTTTTAAAATACCAGGGCGATACAATTTAATTATTTATTTTAAGAATGTGATACATCTTTAAACATCTACTGGTTTAAAACCAGTTATGCATGTAATCCCAAACTCACACAAATCATATAAAATAATTATAAAAACAATATTAGAATCTCACCTGTCACCAATTTTCTGGATATCAGCATGGTTTGGACCACTGATGAACTCTTCTAAATCAGCCAATCTGCCAGTTTTGGCATAAGAATAAATCAATTCGGATTCAATGTAGCTTTCTCTTGCCTTCTTTCTGGCCATCTGCAAATATCGCACCAGATCTTCCCAGCTATTGTTCTTGGAAGCTGTTTCCACGACGTCAATGTAAGCTGAAGGATCGTCGGCTTTGATATATGAGTCGATGGCTTCCTTGACCAACCCTTGGTTGAGCTGAGCTTTGGCTAACTGACTCCATACGGCAGGTTCGTTGCAACGTTCTGAAAACACGAGAATTTTTTTTATGAAAATAAATTTGAATGGTTTTGCTTTTTTTTTTTTAAATACGGCATAAAATTTTACCTGCAAATTCGTAGGCACGATCCAAGTTGTTCACCTGTTCGATAAGCACCTGAATGGCGGAGGTGTTGACGTCAAATTTCTTAAAAATAGCAAAAGCTTCTTCATACAAATGACTATTTATAGCAATATTGGCAATGTCAGGGGCGTCGTAATTGTCCAAGCGATTGATGTAATCCATAACTCTAGTGGCATCAGCCTTGATTGCTAAAAAAAAATATAAAAGTCTTTAAGATATACGTATTTCTTAAAAGTAGACGGCTAAAACAAAGTTATAAAAAATCTTTTACCTGTAAGGATAAGCAAGTTCTGTAGATTTCTGTGTTCCGAGAATACAGAACTATCCAAGACGATCTTTTCTAATAGTTCAATTAATTCGTTTGGTAGATCTGCTGTCATGAAAGCTTTTACAGTGACAGAAATATCTTCAGGATCTTGAGTTTCGTTGAGGGCCGTTTGAACGACTTGGTCAATCAACTGCCGTCTACAATACAAATACGAATATAACAAGAAGTTAGATTTTCAGAGCTATTTAGAGAACGATCCAAAAAGGTTTAAAATTATATTTCGACATTTGACTACCCCTTAAAATAATTATAATGAGCTCTATGCTCGAAAATTCGAGAAACACAATTTCCAAATTGAATTTCGGCTTGGAAAAAATGGTCAATCAACAGAAAGCCACAATAATGATCCAAAAATGGTTTAGAATTATAATTTTGACCATTCCTTAAAATAAATATAAGGAGTGTGAAAATTCGTAAAAACTGTTATTTTTCAATGTATTAATAATGGTTCTAATTGTAACTAAAAGCTACAAAATAGTGGCTTTAAATTCCTTAAAATTTCATAAATTTTGGAGCTCGTAGTATCCTACTTTACTGACTGCACCCACTTTATAATTTAACACAAGCCGTTTTGGGAAACTTACTCGCATCAGAAAGATTACAAATCATATTGTTCATTTACCTAGTGCTACTGACCCTATTCATCTTCGAAAAATAGTAGATTACTGATCCAGTTTTGTGATCGAGATCAGTATTTTGTGATCCTTTCTGTGAGTAGATTAGTAATAAATTTGCGGGCAATGAAATAATTTGCTTCTAGACGTCTATGACAATAAAAAAAATCGCTATGCAAGCATTTTCTGTCGTCTGATTATGCTACTATCGATGTAGGGAAATTTCTAAACTTACACTAAAAGTAGCGATAAAAAATGCTTGCAAAGGGATTTTTTGACATCTAGAAACAAATTATTTCATTGCCAGCAAAAAACTAAACACTTCATCAATGTGAAACATTATTTTGAATTTGACAGGTTAGGCGACAGCTCCCAGCACCGGGACATAGTACATGTTATTCTTCCCACCCATGTACCTGATTACAAATAACAAGCAAAAAACACGACATGTAACTTTTTGCAGTCAGATGAGGGACTATAAAGCGTAGTTTAAATCGATACTGCCGAGGTCAAACAAAGTTGGTAATAACTATTTACAGCGAAAACGATTACCCTGTATATGTACCCTATACAATAAATAAATGTTATTTAAACGTGACTAAATTAAACATATAAGCTGCAAATTTCAGATATCTAAACAACTCATTTGATATATGGGTCAGATATTAGATATAATTAGTATGTACTTATGATGTAATTCTCAAGAGTGTTGTATAGTTTCATTTAACATATTTTTATAGTTCTTTACCTGTAGGGATTGGTTTCTTGAAGTACTTCGGCCCATAAATCGCCGTCACGTCTACGAACTAAGTAACGCGCTTCAGATTTGAACAAAGAGTTTTCATTACATACTGCAATTAGTTCTCTATCACATTGACCTCGTTCGTAGGCGACGCACGCCAAATGCGGGTCACGTTTTTCGCAGTAACGTCCTACCACACGAGAATCGTACCTAAAAGAAAGGAATTTTTCATTTCTTCAAGTTTTGTTGTGTCATTAGCTTTTACGTTAGTGCAGACATGGTTGTATGCAGAGTCACAGTAATAGTAAACTTCGGTACTACATCTTTGGAGTACAAACAAAGGCAACCCTACTTATTATTAAAGAGGAGGGTATCAGGTTTAACAATAACTAGGGTTGCCTGTGTTTTTTGTTATGTAACCTATAATTTTTTAACTTCAGCTTAAAATTCTCTGTTTCTTTGACAAAAACTTACCATTGATTTTCTTTCAAGAATCTTTCAGCATTGTTGTTGGAATCGATGTAAATCTTTGCCAATGCATTGTGTGTAGCCGGTTCGACGCAGCCTTCATGAACTCGACTTTCGAGCCACGGAAGTAACAATTTTAATCTGTTTCGCTTCTCTACTTCCTCTACAAGTTCGTCAGTCGAAAACTGGCCTCTAACCACTAATATTAGATTCTTAATAATGTCCTCGGAACAATCAACATCTAAAAGACCTCCGACGACGACCTTAAAAAGAAATTATTAAATTAAAACAAAAGTTGCATTTAAAAAAACAGACTTACCGGCAAACGACTCGGATTAACCTTCTGCACGTAAATCTCAATGTATTTCTGTAACGAATTTCTGTATAGATATAAAACTAAATCGTGTACGAAGTCGAAACGATCGCAAACGATGATCAGCGGAAGTTGGTCGGTCAGTTTGGCTTCCTTCAAGAAGTTCTTCACTCGTTCGGCGTTATAACAATTTGATTCGCGGCAAATGCGTTCCACTTCTTTGATCTGGCCCGTTTTGCATGCAGCTTGAATGTACTTGAAGTGGACTTCCTGGTCTTGGGAGAAGTTTACGATCGAACCGAGGAAATAGAACAAACCTGTAAAAAAACATTAAATATATTATCAGTTTCATGCCAAAACCGTGCGTTTTATTAATTTTTCAGGAGAGTATTTTAAAAGTTAAAGTTCGGAAATGATAAATCGCATTGTATAATGCATTAACTATTTAATAAGTTTAATATAGTTATTAGCAACTAGTTTATTAGATTTTGATCCAGTAGGTCATTAGTGAACTTGGCCGACAGTTCCTTAATGAACTGTTTGGCCTGTCTCAATCCTGGATAGAAGCTCAACTAGGTTACTATATACTACAGGAAAAAATAATAGGTAACTATATTTAAATAAATATTTTACCGCTGAAAACATGAAAGTGACAAATTTACACATTCATTGTTTTGGCATGGCATTGGAGATATTCCTTTATCGCTAACCGTCAATAGCGTCATATCGATTTTCGGAAGTAAACAAACACTTTATCTTACTGTATAAAATCAAACACTTTACCTGTCGCTAATATTTATCAACCATGACTGTATGACATTAAATAGAAATCGTTTGTCACGGGTGCAATAGTAAAAGTTTTGGTATGGATTATTTATAGAAAATAATGGTAGAAATCTTTTTTTAAACTATACATTTGCTTATACTTTGTTTATTTGGTACATAAATAACTATTATGTTATTAATCGCTGAAACCGTCAACTTCCTATGTACAGTTTCGGTTGTTCGAGGTGATCGCTTGGATCTCAAAGCATTCTAGTCAAAGTTATGCATTTTATGAGACGTTGCCAAATAGTGTAAGTAGTAGACCGGTACTAGTTAGAAGTAGATTCGCTTTCTAGTAACTTTAAGTATATAAGGTAATAAAATACATAAAGTGAATTCCACACAGTTCTTTTGATTTCTAGTAGTGCTGACAGTACTGTTTAGAATGGCATCGAGACAGGGCCAAGCTGTGAAATCAATGGACACATTCCTAGTATGATAGGTTGATAGCTAGACACATTTTGGCAATGGTACTTGGATCAGCTAATAACAAAAAAGCTTTAAGATGTTTTGTTCTCACACAGAACGAGGCCAGAGAAAAGGATACCAGATATATGTGCATAGATTTTGATAAAGGCTTGTCTGTAGTGCGTTGGTTCAAAACATACCACAGCTTAGCTGATTTTTGAAAAATAATAATTTTTTCCGTTTTACATACATTGTGATACTTGTTTGTTCCTTCCAATAAAATTGTTAATAGTATTTTTATTCACATCATATGACTTCAATTTATAATTATACACCAGCCCATATTTGTATTTAGATTTTCAATGATAAATTGAAACTGTTAGATTTATCCGTCATTCGGCCACATACCATTGCAAAAATAGCTGTTTTTAGTTATTCTTATCGAATCACAATGTTCATTCGGTATTTTGTAAGAAATAGGCTGAAGGACTTTGGTCGATGGCCAATTAATTATCCCAATAAAGTACGTTTATTATTATTAAAAATAAAACCACTAAAATTTGGGACCGAAAGCTTTAAATAATATACACAATTTTTGAATTTTAATTACAATATCTTATTCCCAAGAAAACACGTAAACAAAATCTATAATAATATGAGGGTTTAATTAAATTTTTCGTCACCCTGTATGTATAAAAGCACGTGGTTTGACAAATGGACACATCCGAATTCGTAAAAATAAAAAAAAAAACAATGTACACTTACCTTCATAGCTCTTAAAACTCTCAAACAGATCAATCAAAGCCTTGGTAGTGAGCTGCTCATGGTATTTAGTAGCGATCTGGACGCAAATTTGCAAATTCTGTCTAATGTTAGCAGTTAACATGGCTCTGAGGCATTCCAAGCTATCTTCGACGCTCAACGTTCCAAAGAAATTGACCAACCAATCAGCCGGTAACAAATGTGTATGGACGACGGCCCGTTTGATGTCGTACAAGTCCGTGTAATGTTCGAGAGCTCTTTGTAAAAGGCCGGCTTTTTCGCAGAGCTGAGCGACGTGCGGCCTGTCGTAGTGGGTGAACATGTTGTTTCCGAGAATGGCGTCCGCCACTTGCGGGGCTGACATCAAATTCATTTCCAGTAACCTGAAAAATGGGATAATTCATGTAGAGGCTCTTTTTTAAAACGGCGAACCTGATTTCGAATCGCTAAAATTGTTTCTTCATATCCGATTGGTACAAAGCATTAATAGTAAAAATAAATAATTTAATGCACACACTATTCATTAGAGGTGGGAAGTTCGAATCTTTTTACTGAATTAATTCATTTGATTCATTCACCTAAAAAGATTCGTTCTTCAAGATTCGTTCTCAAGTGATTCACTTTAGCGAACCACGAACGATGTTATTCCGCCGATCCGGCGAAGGAAATCGAACCGAACTTTTACGAATTTGAGTACTACCTAACCTACCTACTAGGTCGTTGAGTAAAATAATTATAACCAGATTTATTTTAAAGTAAAGCGAATTAATGTTTCATATTTCATAAAAAAAAAGGCAGCTGAATAATAAATACATCCTTGTCCGTTAAGATAAACAACAATAACACAATTTTTTTAAATGCCAAATATATAGCCAAAATTAACGCAAAATTATATATTCACGATTCGTCATTTTTTGTTTTAATTTTACTTTGATTTAAATTTATTTATCAGACAACACGCATAAATTGTTTACCTAAGCTTAATACACACCTCCTGTAAAGTGAGAAAAACATAAAAGACACATACCGCCACCGCCTGTCAGTTAGAGTTCTCGTATTATGCCGTAGAACGTAGAACAAAAGCGACCAATTTGCCGATGCCGATGTAAAATACCAAATACCGAATCCGAATCGAATGAACGAAGCAACCAAACTCGGAACTCGGCGTGTTTGATCGACCGCAGAGCCATCGAGCAATTGACTCAAAAAAGATTCGAATCTTTTAAAAACAGGGAATCAATTCATTCGAGTCAGTGCACTGATTCGTTCTTTTTGAACGAATCGTTCGCGAACGACACACCTCTACTATTCATCACAAAAGCTGACATTCCTAATCTAAAGTATCAAACATTTTAGGAAACTGAACCCACCCCATAACGAGATTAAACTTTGGTCGGAAATGTATTCATACCAAATCAAGTAGTGTCACTAACCAATGTAGAGACTGAAAACTTTAGACCAAAGGCGACATTGAAATCGGAATATTTGAAATTCAAATTAGTTTATATTGTATGGAACTGTTGGTTTGGGTGTGCAAATTTGTATATTGTTTGATAGTCAGTATATAATTAGCTGTATGTGGTATGGGTGTTGCATGTGCACTTTCTGAAGGGGCAAAATTCAGTAATTGAGCATGACATATTTTAAATATCATTAAAGTAAAATAGAATAGTAATAAAATAACATAATAAAAATAAATATGTTCCTATACTGATACGACAGTGACATAGTGCTAATATTATAATACCTGTGATATTAGTGGTAACATAGAGTAAATGGATTTTAAAGAGCAAAAGAAGGTTGGGTTGATGGAAGAGAGTGAGAAGATGCTAGGAAAAGGAGATGAAGGATGTACTGGATTCTCAAAATTTAGAAGAAGACCACAATAAAAGAAAGATTGGAACAGGAAATACCATCGAATATATTACAGATGTTAATTGAGTCTGTTTGACTTTTAAAATTTTACATGATCTGAGTTTAAAACGGTGTAAGCCAGGTTGGTTTCTATCTTTAAAAAATTAATTTATTTTAATACGAAGAATGACAGAGAAGCATTGGATAAGAACATGAATGGATTGGAAAGGAAGAACAGATTAAACAAAATGAGGATGCAATGGGTAACAAGATGGACAATATAAAAGAAATATAAGAATTTAGACAAGATAAAAAACTTAGAACAATAGAAGAAATGAAAGAAAATAGAATTGAAAAAACAAAAAAAAAGGAAATTGAAAGCAAAAAGTTTAAAGAAAAAATAGAAGAACATACAAGATAAAAAAGTAAAGACAGGAATAGAAGAATTAAATACTCAAGATAAAGAAGTGAAAGTAGGAATAGAAGAAATAAAAATAGATAGTGAAGTAAGACAAAATAGGTATTATAACAAAAACAAAATGGGCTAAAATTTAAACAATAGAATAGTGATAAGTGATATTAAAATGAAATTAAAACACAAAAAGGAATATGAAAGAAAAAATCAAACCACAAATAAAAATAATATGGGAATAAATTTTAAACAGATGCGAAGTGAGTGAGAGTAGTATTTTAACATTTTTTTTTTTTTTAGGTTAACCAACACTTCAAAAGTTTAATATTTACCATGTGGCTCTTGCAAAATTGGCATGGGTGAAGATCAAATTGGGGGATTTTATATGGACATTTCTGAAGGGCAAATCGATTAGGTCAGAAATATTTTTGGAGGGAAGATTGTTAGAATTGTTTTCAATTAAGTTGAAATTTGTTGGAAAAAGATCATAATTTTTTATATAAAAAATAATTAAGGCGTGAAAATAAAATATTGGACAGCAACGTTTATGACACGGTCGAATCTTGCCTCCAAAAACGTAAGTCAAGACGTCTCTATGATTGTTTTAAAATAAAATATCCAAAATATTTTCTGAGATTAACCATTATTAAAAGAAGTAAATTAATAAAGTTGTTCAGCTCACTTTGTGATAAAATAAAGTGTTCTTCAAAATAACAGTCCTCGATTTGTATTATTCAACAATATCCATCAGCCAAAGATCTACAAGGTGTGACACACCATAGATAATAAAATTCCACCCCAAAAAGATCCTCAGTAAGAAAATATATTTTCGAGTATCAAAGAGAAGGTTCAAAGAGTGGAAATTGTACCGCTATCAAACGATTTTAGAAAACTGCACTTAATTGTTAATTTTGGGAAAAACTGAAACTTAATTTGGAAAATCTTATCAATTTGTATAAATTACTATGATTTATCATTTTAGTTTAGTCTTACCTCGTTTGCAAATGACCCTCAGTAGGCCTGTTGTTCTTCAAAGCGTCTAGTAAGAAAGCAGTACACTGTTGGACCATGTTTTGCTCCATGAAGATGTCTACAATTTGGTTAATATCGGCTAACGGTTCTTCGTCGGCTACTAACATTCCCGCGAAAGCTGCACCTTGATCGGGATTAGTACGCATGACTTGTCTCAAGAGGAATACATAATCGGGAGTATAAGACACTTTTTTGGCATACAGGACGATTTTTTGGAATTGGCCGGTTTCGGCAAAGCTTTGAATTACCTGAAATAAAAAATACAATTTTGTAGTCTAAATTTTTTATTTTATCATCGCCAAAAATTATCCCATATTTAACCCTATTAAATTATTTAAAAAATAATTATTCCATCCACATAAATTGGACTTACTTTTGCCGGGACATTAGCCCTAAGGTACACAGACAACGCTAATGTAGGATCAGCTTGTTTTACAAGGTCACCTAATTCTTCAGAGCATTCTAATTTTTCTTCTTTCAACCATTTTTCTAGCAGCTGTTTGCGTCCTTGCAGCAAAACCGGTTTGCACAGTTCCAAAGATTCGTATCTGGAATATTAAGTCAAAAATTCAACCAAGACAGTAGTTCAAATGTCCCTTTATTAATGGATTAAACTGACTAAAAAGGCGAAATATTAAGAAGGAATGAATAATGTACCTATTAAGTTGACCTTGGTCAAGCAATATACCAAAATATTGCAAAAGTGGGCTATTTTGACCTGGTTGTGTAGGTACTTGTTGGAACATTTGGATTGTAGCTGGAGTTCTTAGGATTCCTGGAAAAAACATAAGAAAAAATATAAAAAAAAAATCTTTTATTCAATGTTTTAAATTATCTTTTAAATAATTACATTTTGTTACCTTTAGGAGCATTAGCAGCAACTTTGGCGGCCTCGGCGTACTGTCCATTTTGGAACAGCAATTGGAATTTGCTGACGAAAAGTTCCTCAGCACCCGCCAAATTGTTTCTAGTAGCTAAACGTAAAGCTAAATCGGGATTATGTAGTACAGTATTGATGTACCGAATTATGTTTTCTTCATCGACAGAAACAGAAAGTACTTGACCTCTTCTATTAACACCTGAAATTGAAAAATTATATAGTAATGGCTCCGTCAACAAAAATCGTAAATACTTACCAATAATACCGCCCGTTGACTCGTGAGGTGCTGTCACAAAAATAGTTTCACTAGAAATCCGATTCATATATATGCAAGTACCGCTTTCGATATCATACATATGAATGTACCCATACTTTGTGATCAAATAGATAACATCGTACTTTCCAGACACTTGCATGGCCACGGGAAAATCGTTCTGTGCCTCCGGTGGAAAGAAAACGTCGACCGTTTTTTTGGTGAACGGTTGATTGCCGGCCGGACTCTGACCAACTTCGATAATGTGCAATTTTCCGCCTTGTAAGGTTCTGACGGCGAAGCAAAACAGGGTCGAAGTTTCCGGATTTCCATCCATCTTGAATGTGGCGAATGAGGCAGCGTGACCTTCAATGGGTTGAGAGCATTTCCGCTCCACTGAGTACAATTGCATTGCTCCAACGACGCGCGATTGTTGAGCGCTGATTCCGACCAGCAGTAACCAGTTTTGTTTGGGGTCTGTGCGGTAATTGATGATTTGGCAGCCGTTGAGAGAAGAGTGTCTGTAATTGAGTTGAATATTAACATACAACATGCTTAGGAATAGCAACGGTATATTGATTATTATTTTATATAAATGTATGAACTAAATATATGGTTATACACACAAAATTTATATGGAATCACTCAGTATTTTACAAAAACATTTTTTCATTAAAAAAATCACTTTAAAATAAAAGAACGTTTTTTACTGACAAAAATTGTTTGGGTCCTAAAAATATACGATTATTTGCCGTAGTGTTGATTTTATGATTTTAGAAGTAACATCGCAGATTTTGTATATTGTATTAAAAAAAAAAAAAAATTAAAAAACGTCTTTTGTAGGATTATCAGATATACAGAGAGGAAGAATAATTATTGCTTTAACAGAGAGGAAGGTATGTCCCAAAGAGCCATTGTCCATACACGGATGGTTTCAAAAACCTATTCAATATTCTTCGAAATAGGAAATCTAAAAAATAAAAGAAGTTTGCGAAGAGTTACTACCGATCACCAAGACTGATTTTTAGCTCAAACAGCTAGAAGAAATCCAATGGTAACTCATCCAGAACTTCAAAGATAACTTCTACATGCGACGGGAATAAGTATATCAGTGGAAAGGATTAGTAAACGACTTCGTGCCAAATAATTGTTTAGTAGAGTTGCACCAAAACTAGTCGAAAGAAGAATGACAAAACGTCTACTTTTCGGACGAAATAAATTTGAACCAATCTTACCAATGAATCCGTGTTTTAAGAGACCATGGAAGACAAGCCAAGCTTCAAGCTGCCCGACCGGTTCCGAAATATAAAGGAAGAACAATGATGTTTTGGAACTGGATGATGCTACTGGAAAGAACTCCCCTAATCCTCACGCAACAAACTTTAACTGTGCATAGGTATGAACATTTGGTGCTACATCCCATAATAAGACTTTGCCGATGTGCTTTTGGACTTTTTTATATATGCAGGATAATGTCCCACTGCATACTAGAGATACGCCAAAAATGTTTTGGAGACTCAGGGTACTCAGGCGTACTTGTTCCCCTGATCTTAATCACTTTAAGCATTTGTGGATTAAGCTAAAAACAAATATTAGAGCTCGTCAAAACAACCCGGGAAAAACAGAACAACTGATTCAAGTGGTTCTTGAAGAATGGATGAGAGGAAATCGACAATCTCATATTAAGTAGGCCCGACGAATTAGTGCTTTCATTGAGGCAAGAGGTGGAAATAGAAATTAAAACTTTCAAGAAGTCCATATTTTTTTAGTTAGAATTTGCATTTATTTATAAATTTGCTTTTATAAAATTACACATCTTGCTTTGTTTTTGATTTAATACAAGGAATTTTATTTTTCAATTTTTGTAATAAAATATCGTCGTCGTCGAATCTGTTGATAAGACAACTTTTTAGGAGAGACAAAAAACGTATTAAAAATTTCACATTTAGTATGACATAAGTAATCATATATTATGTTTTTAAAGAATACAGATTTCTTACATACAGGGGCTCACATAAAAGATTATACGAATTTTTCTGTAATTAATAATGTCTTTATTATTTCTATAAAAAATACAAAATTTAGTAGGTAGATATTTTACAACAAAAATAATCCTTTGTAAATGTATGACCATTAACAGAACATGCTCTACCATTTAACCCTAAAATTTTCATGCTTATAAATCAAATTTGGTCAAAAGGGTAGATACAAGGTGTCACTTCTTCAATGACATTAAAATAAACTATCTTTTCATATCCAAGGACATTTTTATCTTTAATATCTTACTTCTGTAAAATACTGGGTGATTTCGTATAAGTTTGGTTGTGTTTATCGCAATTTTGTTGTATAGTCATTATGTCATCCCTCATTATAGCATAATATTATATGATTAATTTGGAATTGCCTATTACGTATTATATTGATGGTATTTGTATTACTTTTTTATTTATTTGTTTAAAGTAACTGCAGATATAAACGATCTAAATGGTACATTTAAACTATCAATAATAAAATAACTATAATAAAATTGTCACAATATAAAGCCAGTAATTAGTGAAAGTTGAAATTTTAAGGCCCATACTAATCTGCCGTATTGGCGCGGTTTACTTTAAACGTAGCTTTAGGGAAAAACATACTTCCCAACATTAATTTTAATATTGAAAACCGTTCAAGAAGTATGTCTAAGGGTTGTAAGACTGTAACGAGCATTTCAGGATTTTATTTTTTCATATATTTATTTCATATTTTTATATTTAATATTTAAATGGACTTTTCGAGTGTATAGGTGTTTAGCTTTGGATTCGATACGCAACGCCAGAGGTAGGGAGAAGAAGGTGATAAAAGCTATGGAAAACGAAAAGCCGGTAGCTTTCCGTTTTGTAAATTCATCCCACTTCTGTCTTTTCTCTCTTATCTCTGAAGAGTTTTATTTTTTTCAAAGTGAGGTTATCGAAGTGGTGGTTTAATGTTTAGCAATAGGTAATCTAGAAGCTTTTTTATTGTTCTTAAGGTAAATTGTTGGCGAATCTCTGCATTAGAGCGTTGCTTATCGATTAAGGGTATTTCTTGCAGCAGGAATTTAGTGATTAACTAATGTATATTCCACAAATTTAGGTCTATATCATTGGTAAGTTGAACAAGGAAGTTTTCAGCTATTTCTAGTTTTTTTTTTTTTTTTCGAGAAAAAGCCATTTTACGTCTTAACTCGGGCAACTGATTTTGACCTTTATTGCCTCGTAATTTGAAGTGGTTCATTTTATGTTTTAACTCTTGCAACGGATTTTAACCTTTATCGCCTCGTAATTTAATACTGTCTTTCCAGTGAGCAGAGATTCATTGATTTGCGTAAATTTGTAGATTATTTGCAGTGACTTAATTTATTTTAATTTGTTCACTGTTTTCTCTCAATCGTGTGACAAATCAATGGGGCGCTAATTACTGGGTTATATTTATTTTTTTTGCAAATCCTTGCATTCCTGGTATGGTGTGTAGGTAATAATTTGCGTTTTGAGAAGTTTGAAAATTTGCTACTTTATGAAATATTAAACCTGATTCACTAATAATACAGTAAATACGAAGTGACTTTCAGACTACTTCATTACAGAGTTTCTTTCTATCTTTCTTTTCACTTTCTTAGTACTTTTTTTTATTAATTTAGGCATAGTTCCTGATCAAGGAAGCTACAAAACTTAATGCTGGTTAATTAAAAAAGAAAGGTATCCTACTCTACTTCTATTTCTACTATCCTATTTTCCTTTAAGTTTTTTTTATTATTTTATTATTTTTGGGGGGAATTTTTCATATAACCTACTGGGTTATTTGGCGTATGAGATTTAGGTTGTCAATTTATTATCGAGATCCACCATATCAGTGGATAAATTTTTTTTTGGAATTATTTAGATATTTAGTTTCATGAAATTTAAATTTCTGGCAACCGTTGAAATCATTTATTTTAAATGATTTTAAATAACAAATAAAATCTCATATAGCGATTTATAATTTGGGGCATTTTCCAAGTGGAATAATCCATGTTTAAATAATTCACAGATCATTAATATTCAATTAGTTTCCATTTCACTATTCACATTTTTAAGTTGGCAATATTTAATTAATGCCTTTTCAAATTTATTTGAGATACCACTTCATGGTTTTTAAAATAATCTGGGGTGTGATTATTAAGGGGTAAGTTACCTTATGTGAAGTAGGTTTAATACAATACAATTAAATATAGGTTGGGAATGTACCTGTCAAACATCTTCTGTGGAGTGGAATCACCCTCCATGGACCAATGGTAAACAGACGTTTCAGTGACAAGAGCTAAAGTGTTCGGACTGATCCATTTCCAGAAAATCACGTCTTCAGACATTGTATGCGCTTTCATTTTGGATTTCATTTCTATATTGAAAATTTGAAGAGTTTTCTGAGTTTCTACGCCTGCCTTACCTAGGAAGAAATATTGTACATACTTTTGTTCACTCTTAATTAACATTATCTGCTTAGTGTTATTGATGAACCTTAATAATTTAATAAAAACTTACCTTTAAGAGCAATGACCTTAGAAGCTGGATTCATAATTGCACTTTCGGCCGTAATTGGTCTCCTGATTGGATTAGCAGTGTCGGCCATGTCGATGATGACGACCTGCGATGTTTCGCCGACCTTTTCTCTGACGCAAATGTATTTGTCACTCTCCATGGTGAGAGTGGCAAATGTGATGTTTGTTGCATTGATGCCTGCATTGGTAAGCTATATAAAATTGATTGCATTTCGTAAATTTGTTATGGAATAGATTTGTAAAGTGGATAGAGGCAAGCGTAGTTTTTCTTTCAATGTTTTAACAATTAAAAATTTAAAAACAACCCTCATTGAAAATAATTCGGACAAACACCCGAGTTGGTAGGCATGACAATTATTTTGAATGTAATACATGTATGTGTGGAACGTTTGCAAAGAAGATATTAATTTCCTCCAATATAGCCAAAAATGTAGATATACAACATCTGTTCAAAATTTGATAGTTTTTAAGGTATCAAAAAAATTAGAAATTTGAAGATTAAAAAATAAAGCGAAAAATATCAAAATTTACAATAAAAAAAACCTGAAAAATAAAAAACCTACGCAACTGAACTCATCAGTGTATAAGTTATTTGACGAAGGTAGTAGTAGTTTTCGTCCTTTATTTGCAAAACTAGAACAATTTGCAAAAAAAAATGTGTATTACGTCTTCGAAATACATACTCGTGCTACGTTGCCACATAGGTGCCATTTTCCTTTAAATATGGTATTACGACTGCGAACCGACTACATGTCATATCTGACGGAATACCCATTTTAAAGGAGACACAAAATACTTTATTATTAAGCCAATATTGCAAGAATAATAAAACTTCTAATGGGTCTAACACGTGATTTTCCTGTAAAGTTATCAAATAATAAAACCTGACAACCGCGGATTGGTATTTTAATATTTTCTTAAATATTGTTTTGCAATGTTTAATTCCCAATACGAAGGAGAAGGTGCGCGTTACGTCAGGGGTTACTACACGACATTAAGTCTTTATGAGCCCAAGTAACGCTTTTTCTAATGCATCCGGCAATGGGAAAATTGTAGTATAAATACCGCGTTTAAACAGGATTACTAGTGTTTCTGTCTTCCTCGAATCGAGTTGAAGGCTAAGAGGAAAAACCACAATGTCCATTTCATATAAATTTTAAAGAAATAAACTTGTTATGTTGGTGATACCGAGTCCCAAACACATAGTAAATTGTAAGCGAATAAAATAAACGAGGTCCGAATAAAAATGCATTTAAAAATAATCATAATGGTTAAAAACGGACATTGTCCGCGCCCTACTGCAACAAAACGAATAAATACGATTTGTAAGTACAAAAAACGATTTTGTTACCCAAATACAAACGAATTTTACGAAACATTGTTGTACAGGTGAAAATCTTTTTATTTTGTTAGTTTAAAAATGGAAATCATTCCGTTTTAACAAGTTATTTGTCAAGTTTTTTTTTTAACCTGAGTATAATAATCTTACGTTTAAATTTTTTTGTAACAAGTTAACCATAAAGTAATAAATTATGTTAAAAATATTAACGTGCAGTTTTATTTATTTCTATAACTGTAACTTAAGATTTGATAATAATCTTAATTATAAACTCAATTTTCTCAGTAAGTTAGTTTTGTGACATCCTCTGTTTTTTCCCCTTACCCTTCAAATATACTGTTATATATATGTTGACCCCCTTTTCTTTATATTCTTCAAATATAATAATTAAAAGGAGATAATATACTGTAATTATAAGTAGAAGGGGGGGGGGGGGGGGGGGGGGCGCATTTTTTTATACCGGGTGTTACAGTTAAATACCGCCGAAAATATGCATTTTAGAAAAAAAAGTTTCAGACAAAAGTTTTATAGTTTTTTTGTGGGAAACATTTTCGCTAAATTCATTTTTTATAGCTGACCATAATATGGCCATAACGAGGTGAACTTTGTTTTTTTAAATGGGAATCCCATATTTTTCTTACATATTCTTAAAGTACATAAAAAAATAAGAAACTTTTGAGGGAAATAATTTTTTTATTGGACTTTTACTTTTTCAGTAACAGCTACTTGAAAATGTTGCTGCGCGAAAAAAAAGTTGGCCATATTATGGTTAGCTATAAAAAACGATTTTAGCCAAAAGTTTTTCCCCACAAAACTATAAAACTTTCGTCTGAAACGTTTTTTTTTTTTTTTTTTATAAAAAGCTGTATATAGCTGTAACGTTTTAATTTGAACACCCGGTATATTTTGGTCAGCTGTATAGCAGGGACGGAAGTTGGAAAGGCTTTTGCCAGTTCTCCCACAGGATTTCAGTTTCATGCGGAGCTAACCGAAATGAACGCGAGACAAAGGCGTAGAAAATTATTTAATAGATGCTAATAAAAATTTCACGTATATAGTTTAATAAATGGTGAATAGCTGTTGAAATTCTGTAGAATTATAATTTGAGATAGTATTACTTATTTAAATAATGGTTTGTAACCCATAAATAGAAACGTTTGCCCGATTCCGCCGGTAATAATTTAAAAGGTTTGGTATTATTTTTATTCTATGAGACGACTATGGCGAACAAACATTACCGCGAAATTCTTGAAGTCATCCGACGGGGTTTGACGTTTACCACCTCTGTACCTGTCAAAGGCCTTTTCAACTTCTGTCCCTTTTATAAAAGATATCAACGTGGTAGAAATTATTTTCTATATACGACTTCTGTCCAGATATACTGTTACCTATAAGGTGACCCCATTTTTTTATATTCACAGTATAATTAAAAGGAGATATTATCTATAAGGTGACCGGACAGACGGACGTTTAATAGAGCTAAATTGACACGCATATATATTACATTACAGCATTGGGATATTAGAAGAAAAGTGTGTATATTTGTAAATACATTTTATACATGTGTTTATGGTGTAAAGAATAATGGGCTATGTTCACATGTGAGATATGCTGTTTTATAAATTATATTGTAATAGTTAGTCGCTATACAAGTTATCCTACATAATCAGTTTGTTAAAAAAGCCAAAAGTTTTTAAATTAAAACCAATTTAAATTTAAAATGTCTACGTCATCGGGAATAGACCAATCAGCTTGTTTCGAAGTTTTTTTTTTGTTATACAGAACCAAGCCAGCGAACAAACCGACACACAGAATGTCGAAGTGAATACACATCTAAGTGACACTTAAAATTGACACCACCTAACTAACATTCGTTTTTTGTTTTGTATACTTTTTTTCTCAATACTCGATTTATTTCTTCTGTCTTTGCTAATTGGTTTAATTTTATTATTAATAGGAGTTTATCAGCTGGATTTATAAAAGTTGATTCGAGTGTTTTACCCATTGTTAACAAAGATATTATTACCGAGATGATTACTGCATTTTTTAACAATACTCAGTTTATAAAAGACAAAAAGGTATGTAAGACTTTATTTATAATTTGTTTTAATAATAGTAGTTACAGTTTATATGGAGCAATACACCTTATAGTAAAAACATTTATCTCAGGTCATTAGGGTTGTCGAACAGTATAATTATGTATTACCTGAGAAATAGCAAATTTGTTATTGTATAAAACAAGTTCATCCAATTTGCCTACCTCAAAAATTAAAACTTAATAACATTTAAAACTATTCAGAAGGGTAGTGCACATGTATTTACTGTAATACTATTTTTATTTGGTCGAGGATTATCTACTTGTTATATGTCTTGTAAATAATTGTAATATAAGTACATTTTTGTGAATGAATGACTACTTTTGTAAATATATAAACTCTGTTACAAGTATTATACACATGTCTAGTATTTACATGAATAAATCTACGATATTTTATGAAATAATTTGGAACATAGAAAAGTAATAAAAATTGAAAAAAATAGGAATCCATAAAAATGTACTCTTGAAAATACTAAAAAAATCATCACATTATTAAATATTTTATTATTTTTAGATCTGCCAAGCAAGTATATGGAGATAATGCGATTTCCCATGAATAACTTGAGAAAAGGAGATATTTGTCCAGTAAACGGAATAATTACACATGAACATAAAGTATTTTGCATTGTTTCTTCCACATTTGAAGTAAATAATGAAGTCGATAACAAGTTGAATTTGATAATGAATCTTTAGAGGACATTTTAATTTGACATCTCCATTATTGTTAGGGCTTGTGTATATATTTTTTATTATTTGTAAATAAAGTGTTTTTTACTTCGTTTATCTTATTCAGGTATTTTTATTTTTTAATAATAGGTTAATAAATAAAATTTTCACAGATTTTACATTTTTGTTTATATACAATTATTATAATCTCTGAAATGTGATAAATTAATTAAAAAAAAAAAAAACAAACGGTTTATTAAATTATTTGGTATTTAGTCTTACAAAATGAGTTCTTTTAAGTTAAAAATACCACTAATTCACACAGAAATGTAAAAGGTTTATGTAAGCTACACTTTCCTTCTCATAAATATTGAAGATTTTAAAAACACTGTTGGGCAATCCTAAATATACCTTCGGTTTATTTTCAATTTGGAGAGTTCTTTGGTTTTGAAAATCCTGCTCATTATTAAGTCCCTCTCAATCAGATATTAAAGATGTTTCTTCCGATTCAGACAAAACTTCACTATCTTTAACACTTTCAGGAGGTTTCGAGGCAGGTTCTTGCAGAAGGGGTTTTAGGATATACACCTTCGAACTTATAGTAGGCTCATTTTAAATTAACCGAAGGGGGCAATGTCAGAAATTGCTGCTGCATCATGAAGATCCGGTGTATGTTTATTAAATAGAGATGAAAAATGCCTCTAGTAGAAGGTTATTTTCCAGTCAACATTTTTTTTGTTTTGTTTTTCTTTTTTTGGTAGAATCAGTGAGCTGGCTCTTGTGTGGTGAATAACAAGAACTGTGGAGACATTTGTGTGGTACTACCCATTTCTTATATGTAAAGGTTTATCCATCATTTAAAAAAATTAACATTTTCAAAATCATCTGGTATCTAAAAAAAAAAAAAAAAAGAAAAAACATCGTTACTACAATGGTAGATAATTGAATAATTAAATTACAGTAAAACATTTTTATTTTAATAAAGAGTATAGATACAAACCTCAACAAAATAATTTAGCTGTTGCTTGAAGCCTTTCTGTGTAATGATAATTTTCGTCTTTTCATATTTCTAGCAACACTAATAAACATTTGTAATAATGAATGTAAAATGTAAATCATTATCACATCTTGGGAGGAAATATTTTTTTCATACTCATAATATTTGTAAAAACATCAAAATTGCATAATTATCGATTGACAACACAAAAATTCCTGATTCACAGATGACACATGCAGGCTGCCGCATTTCCATTTTCTTGTTTATTAGTTGTCGTTTTTTAAAACAATGAAACTATAAATGGTGAAAGTTTAAACATAAATAATTTAAAAACATTTTATATTTTATATTTAAAAGATATTTGTTTAACGATATTTTAGAAGTTTAAAAGTAAGATGGTGCACACGAACGTATATTACTTTTCGTATACCGTAACTGGCAATGTTGTGTGGCTAGTTCCTATTGGTCTATTCCCGGTGACGTCATAAATTTTAAAAAATTAATAACTCTGGCAAATGAATAGATAAAAAAAAAATTAAATGTAGCTTTATTTTGAACTCTATTATTCATGAAAAAAATTTTTTGAACATGCCCCCATTATTAAATTTTCATTGGAAAACTCGCATAATTTATCAACCAAAATCAGTTTTTCTTGGCACCATAAAACACATGTAGAAAATGTATTTAAAAAATATACACTTTTAGTGAGTGATGCATTTTTTTGTCACATATTTTTATTTATAAACATTGAATGCAACATTTTAGTTATGTTGTTAATATGCATAAACAATGTTGGTAAGTAGCGATTGCTCTAAAATACCCAAACAGTGAAAAAATAGCCATTTAACAGGAACGTCATAAGGCGAAGCATTCAGATCATAAATGAGATACGTTTTGTTGCCCATCTAATGACGTTTATGTTCACATATTATAAAGGCTGATTAAATACGTCCTTCAGACTTTACCAAGTGAGAATAATTTCCAATTCCCATATTTTTTTAAGCCAGATGGCAACGCTGCAGAAATGTCGAAGGTAAAAAAACCTTAAAATGCAGTCTAAAATAAAAATATGATGTGTAAAGTTATCAAATAAAGAGTGATCTACAACATTGAATGAATTTTCTGTTTACAGAAATATACCTTAGGGTAGAAAAATGTCCCCTATAAAGTACCCTACCAGATGCTATAGCAGGGACAAAAGTTGGAAAGCCTTTTGGTAGGTAGAGAGGTGATAACGTCAAACCCTGTCTGACGACTTACGAGAATTCGCGGTGATGTTTCTTCGACAGTGTCCTATCGTAGAATAAAAATAATACCAAATATTTTAAATGGGATACAAATAATTATTTAAACAATAATATCCCAAATTATAATTCTAAAAAACTTAACAGTTATTCACAATTTATTAAACTATTTACGCGAAATTGTTATTAGCATTTATAAAATAATTTTCTACGCCAATATTTCGCGTTCACTTAATACGCGGCAAAACAGTCAAATCCTGAGTATGAAGTGCGAGAACGGACAAAAACCTTTTCAACTTCTGCCCCTGCTTTACGACTATGCCGAAAATCTAATAGACCTTTTTATCACCTGATGAGCGCAAGTGCAGCCACCATGTTGAAATAGTGGTAATTCAAAAGTTTCGTACTGTTTTGATCGACATAGGGGTCTATTCTGTAACAATTCCTTTATATTTAACGGCCTTTAAAAATATTGGCGGCCTATAAAAATATGTTCGTATTCGTTAATTTACTTCTATTATTATTTAAACAGATTTCTTTAAGATACTCCTCTAATGTATTTTAAAGATCCGTTTAAATAGTGACCGAATTAAAGAAGAAAATATTTTTAAAGGCCGTTAAATATAAAGGAATTTTTACAGAATAGACCCCAATGGGGTCTATTCTGTAACAATTCCTTTATATTTAACGGCCTTTAAAAATATTTTCTTCTTTACTTCTGTCATTATTTAAACGGATCTTTAAAATACATTAGTGTACTATCTTAAAGGAATCTGTTTAAATAATGACAGAAGTAAATTAACGAATACAAATATACTTTTAAAGGCCGCCAATATTTTTAAAGGCCGTTAAATATAAAGGAATTTTTACAGAATAGACCCCTATGGCTGGGAAAGCAATATTATCTCTAGAGAAAAATTAATCATTAGAACAAATCGTTGATGGTGATTAACTTTTTTATAACTCTGTGGAAGCGCTTAGTTGTGAGCAGTTGAAAAGGTGGTTGAAGTGTCTTGGACGTTTGTTACAATGGAACAAAGTGGACTGATTGAGAGGTTAGGTGTGTCAATACTTCTTAACCATGTAAAAAATTAATGAAAACAAATAATAATTATAGCTCTATTCTAATTAATTGTGCAAACCAACTATTAGTACTTGCAAAAACACTTAACATGAAAGTTAATCAATAGTATAATTAATAAAATAAATTATTTAATATTTTTAGGATCAACATGACATTTTAAATCATATTACTGTATATACCGAAGTAGTATTTAATATTACTAAAATATTGTTTAATACCAAATAAGAATTTTTTTCTGTTGGACAACTTTTTCCAAGAAAATGTAGTGAACAAATATAAGTATCTCTAGTAACATCATTAATCCATCGAAAACCGTTGTCACTTCGAACACATTTTTTCACACCTAATGCACATTTTGAACATGTTTTAATATTTATTTTGCCTGATAATTAATATGTATTGCCTTTGAATGATTTTTACTGTGTGTCTCTTTTACATAATAACACCGTTTCGTTGTTCCTTTCCGTACAGATAACATAATTATAATTGATTGCAAAAATGTGTTTTTCAATCAAGACTCTAAACTTATTATTATTTTACTTTTTCTTCCTTTTTTTAAATGAATATAGGTACTTAAATTAATATTTATCGATTTTAATTGCTTGTTTACAAAAACAGTACGAAAAAGATGGCTGATACTGACACATGCGCACAAAAAAAATTGTGATGAAAAGGTCTATTAGCTCAACGCAGTATGGATTAAATCTCAAGTTTATAATTTGGTACTTTTCTTTCTATCCGTTTTTAAGTTATTGTATATACATATACCCATACAAATAAATGGACAAATAAAAACATTTCCTATGAAACTGAAGACCAGCCAATGGAAAATCAAGAATTAAAATTTAAGGCCAATTGTTTTTGGAATGCATCACTATTTTAACTGTACATAAAATATTTGAGCTTCTATCTTCTCATTCTGGCGTTTTCAAATTTTTAAGGAATATTTATTAATTTGGCAAATACAAAGCTAGAAAAGTTCAGTTTCTGTGATATATTTTCATTGTTTCTATTTATTTAAGAACAAATAACAAATGCAACCTATGCCTTATTTGTCTATTAATAATCTGCTATATTTTGTTCTGTTGTTTTATTGGGCAATAAAAACAAATTAATATCCGATCACTTTTTATTAATGATTGCTTCAAATACTAATAAGTTTGTTATAAATTGATGACGTGAAAACAAGTTATTTTGACTAAATTGCACATAAAGGCTGATATTAATATTTCTCAAGACTTAGTGCGTCCCTGCTCGTATATGTTAATTAATAACTTTTTTATTTAAAATTTCCACGCAAACTCATCAATTTGTTTTATTTTAAAGTGACATTCGGTAAGCAATGGTACCATGCACTTACTAACTATACTTTTTCTTAGTGCGTCCCTGCTCGTATATGTTAATTAATAACTTTTTTATTTAAAATTTCCACGCAAACTCATCAATTTGTTTTATTTTAAAGTGACATTCGGTAAGCAATGGTACCATGCACTTACTAACTATACTTTTTCTTTTATGTAACGTAATTTATACATACTTGGTGGTCAATTGTATAAATATGATATGGTGATTTGCTCCTGTTAGCCGGTGATTCATTGTTGATGTTCTACAAACCTGGTTTGGAATAAGCGCTATTATAATTTTGCTGAATTAATATTTTAAAAACGATTTATCAAATTCTGTCGCAAGGTTGACATCAACAATGTTTATCAACATAAATAATGAATCTTGCAGGTAATTTAAACACAAAATCTAGTATCACATAAATTTTAATGAAAATTTGGCTTATTGAAGATTGAGAAGTTTCCCTTCTTTATTTTGATTTTTTTTTTTTTTTATGAAAGGTTTATATTTGTGTAAGAATATCGTCTACTTTATTTTATAAAACAAAACAATTATATTTAAAATGTAAATATCGTATTATAATATCAGACAGAATAGTTCGTTTCTGGCTCGTTTACCAATCAATACTGTATGCTTTAGGTTATCCCACCCTAAGCATATCTTCGTTAACATCAACAAGTCATCTTAATGTGTTTCGTCGAAATATCCCATAAATGAAGTCTTAAGTTTGTTGGAGTGTCCTATTACAAAGTATCGTTGTCATCGTTGTCATATTTCTTACATTTGTAACACTTGCTTTTTAAATGGCCATAAAAAACCATATTTTGTGAAAGGTTTGTTTTACAAACAGGTTCCTTCTTCCTTCTTGTTCAAATTTAGGACAAGTTTCAGGGTGACCACCAAAGGATAATTGGGCAGTGGCGTGCGGTGACATTTTTGGAAGGGGAAGCGATTGTATAAAAATACAGCAGGCCAGTAAGCACAGGCGAAAATTTTTCGCGGCGCATTCACCATTTTGTCAAAATCTTGCTTTTTTTTCCCTCAGTACTAAGGATATTCGAGATTGAGATTTTTGAAGTGTTACTATTACTTTATTACCTAGTTTAGTACTAGAAGCTATAAAAAAACCATTGAAAAGCTTCCTTGGTTTATTTAAACGTAAAAACAAAACATTTAACTGAAGTTTTTTTTATTTTCTCCAGCATTTTTCGCACAGTTGACATTTATTTATACTTAAGATCTATTCGCCTATCCTCAATGGCTGCAAATTTGTCTATAACATCGTCGTAAAAATTTGGATTTTCTGATAACTGTTTAACAAGCTGTTTTTCAATGGATATTAGGGCTAAATTAGAGAGTCTGTCTTCACTTGTTGAATTTCGTAAAAAACTTTTAATGCGCTTTAAAGCTAAAAAACTTCGCTTTAGTCTATTAGAATTAATAATGTCCGTTTTCTCTTTAAAATTTTTACTTGAAAATCCTTTTTTTAATAAAGAGCACACAATACAGACACGATTTACCACATTATTATTGTTCATAGGCACAGTACATAGTTCCTCCATTTTACAAAAAGAAAAACAACTACGAAAAACAAACCGAAATCTACCTAAAATCTAAGATTTTCCTCACACGTCGATTCGCGAATTGCAATAAGCGTAAGGCGACGTAATAATCGCTGCCTCTCGACCGTATTTCACGTGGGCAAACAGACTGAAACTGTCGCTGCAAAGCAGGGTCAATAACACTAAGCGAAATCACTTGCAAGATGAACAGGTTATTTCAAAAGGCGCTTCCGCTGACAGACCGTTTGTACGTTTACACAATTAATTTTCTCATGGGTGGTTCGTGCGTTTACACACCAATGAATTGTTAGTACATTTACGAAGTTTACGTAATGTTTCAGAGAAAATGTAGTACCTAATTTAATATTAATTTCTATGCATTGTAAACTTAAAAATATTTATTTTTAAATTTCATAGTGTAGGGAAGCGGTGCTTCCCCCGCTTCCAAGGACCGCACGCCCCTGTAATTGGGTTATCTTTTTTATTTTACGTCACAAAAGTCGATTTTTTATAGAAGCCGTCTGATCAAAAGGTTCGTATGTATATACGGCGTCGGGCCCAGGCCGAGTATGGGCCAGCAACGTGCCCCAGTTAGTCAGATTTGTACTGTGCTGCGTATTTACCACGGGTCGCGCCAAATAGGATCAAAGTATTTACCACGGGTCGCGCCAAACAGGATCGAAGTAGTCCCGTTGCTTCCACACCTACAAATCTGACGAACCTTAGGCCGTTGTCCCAGGCACGGTCCGGGCCCGGCGCGTTATATATATACGCACCTTGATCTAAAAGAGGAATTATATAAAATCCCGTTTATTAAAAGACCTTCAACCATTACAAAGACATAGGCTTGAAAATTTGAATTCAGGATATCTAAACTATTTTTTACAACTGTAAAATTATAATACTTATGCATAATGCAACTCCTAACACTACCTTTGGTTACATAGACTTTTCCATGTACCTTCTAATTAACGTACAGCCGCTGATGTACGGCTTCAATTTTTTTTTATAATAAAGTCGGCAAATAGAAAATACTGAAAATTATTTTTAACTTTCTATTTTACAAAATTATTTACCACTTTTATTCTATTCAATAAAATAAGGCAAGGGCGATTGGGAAACTTAACTTAATAAAACAATTATTGTTTATTAAAATATTTCAAAATAGTTTTGATTCAGTTGTTTAAACGAGCATTAGGTTTTAAACAGTACGTAACCATTTTTTCGAAGTTTTCTTGAACATTTTAAATGAATTGTTATACCTTTTATGCGTTATTTAAAATGAGGATACAATTGGGACCAAAAAAACAGTAAAAACCGCCTCTAATTATCTTTTTTCAGGTCAAATATAAAGAGTTATCCACAAACAATGTTATTAAGTAGGCCATGACTGACAGAGACACATACGATTCATTTCCGTGATAACTACGCACAGCTCTTAAATTAAATCCAGAATGACACTTAAAAATAAGAATTGAATGCCCTGACATACGTAAAATTTTTCCAAGGCTCATTTAAGAATCTTCATATTACGGAAACAAAGGAAATGTTAAAGAAAAGTGAAGTGAGAAAATAGGATGAGATCCGAAAACTCGAAAACTGAAATGCAATTTTGGAAATATAAAAATATATAATCCCCAATTCCTCCTACGAAATTATGAAAAATACACCCTCGCGCCTCACATTTTCACAGTGAAAACAAACCAAAGAAAAATTGAAAAAGCTGAGAAATAAAGAAAAGAAATTTTGTTCATAAAAGTTCTGTTTATATTGTTAAATAACCTTTCCAAAAACCACGCGAAGTGAAATTTTTGTTGAGAACATTTTGCTATTTCCTCCCAAATTATGCAAAGTTCACTCAACAAAATCCTGCCGAAATATCACTGACGCCTCGTGGTATTTTAGGGAGTAACAAACAACAAAATTTTCTCAAAAGATTATCACCTCTTGCGGTATTACCCTTGAATAGTCCACCCACATATCAATAAATAAACTTAAGGATTTATATTTTAAACTAGTTTGCTTTTAAATGTAAGTAATTTTTCGATACTTAACTGTAAAAAGTGAGATAAAAATTGAATAAACTTAAAACAGAACAAAATAGAAAAGAAAATACTAACAGAGTATGTACTCGAAGTCTCAGAATTCTGACACATCTTAAGATAAATAGTGTTTGACATACAGTCGCTAAGAATCAATCATAACCTGTACACATTTGTGTATTTTCTTTGTATAAAAATTGTGCGGCAATGAGATATTATTTATTTTCCAGACAATATCGCTACTAAAAATCGATTACCTGATTCTTTTATGGGTTTGAATTGTAAATGGGAAGTTTCTAGTTCATAAAAACAGCAGCATATGATTATGACTGACGCAATATGAATTTTTTAAACTTCCACCCGAGGCTAGTGATAAAATAGCTTAGTCCGGGACCATTCAAGTAGTATTACATCATATCTTTGTTGGTCTCTGGGCAGCACACGATTTTGATATAAAGCTTACACCCAGTTACAAGAATGTTGCATTAACATTATATTTTTTATATCAATTTATACATTTTTTTTCGTAGTTTTATTGATTTTTATAAAAAATGTTTTACTATTCACAATTCCGTAAGATATTTGGTAAAAGAAATATTACTTTTAATAGCAAATTCTGAGAAATGAATAGTAATTGTCCGATAAGTGCCATTATTGCTTCAGATACACTGAAATCTTTAAGAGCCATTTTACATTTGTCTACAAGTAAAATTGCAGCAATTCGTATTGCATGTCTGGGCGACACTAATGTCGTTTTGATCAGATGTTGCAATTCTTCTTGCAATTGCAGAAAATAGCGACGGACTGAAAATTTTAAAATTCTTGCCTAAGTCGAATTGCAGCTGCAATTCTGGGGAAAAATGGCGTAAATAAGAAGTGTCAACCAGTTTAAAAATTCCTAGAAAATACATTCTTGGTATTTAACATGTTTTGAGTTATGTTACATAAACTAACTGGAATATGGAAGAATGATCCACGATGTACGTTTTATTTAATTATTAAGGTGCATATAGATATAACGCGCCAGGCCCGGACCTACAACGGGCCCAAGTTCGTCAGATGTTGTGTATGTACCACACGATGGAAAGCCTGCTTCGATCCTATTTGGCGTGGCCCGGGTTAGGCCCACAGCACCGTACAAATCTAACGAACTTGGCCCATTGTTGGGACGACGCAGGTATGGCCCGGGACGCAGGTATGGCCCGGGACGCAGGTATGGCCCGGGACGCAGGTATGGCCCGGGACGCAGGTATAGCCCGGGACGCATATTCGGAAATCGTCGACATATTAGATACTCGAATCAGTTCGGTATCGAGAATAACAGCCTCGTAAAATCTCGACGTGTTAGACTAATACGTAGGCGATTTACGAATACGAGTTATCTATGCATTGATGTACAATTAGATACTATTAAGATAGGTATATTAGTTTATTATCTCACATAATTAGGAAAATTTGGTAATTCAAATTTAAAAAGGTCAATTGTACATTAAACAGTAAATACGATATATTAGAAATTATTGTCGCATACATATTTTTAAAATTTTAAATTAACTTTTATTTTTAAGTAAAAGGAAATGTGCTAAACCTGCAGTTTACGTTTTCAATTATTGCGCATGCGCCATCCTTGTGTTCACTAGAATAACGAAGTATAATTTTGAGGGCAAGGAAAATGTTTGGAAATTCACAAAACTATTTTTGAAGTACCCAGAACATGCAATGCATAATGGTAAGAAGTAATATTAAATATTCTTGTCTTTCAGAATTCATGACGCGTGATCTCGTTCCAATTCGAGCATACCTGGAATTAGGGATGAGGCGGCAAGACATAGTAATAGCTTCTAGTTACTTCGCCGGAGATGGGCCTGTACCACCCCTGGAAGTATCGAGGCTAGTGGAGTACTGCCAGAGAAGAATCTGCCATTGCTTCTTGGATGCGACGCCAACGCGCACAGCACCACATGGGGAAGCAACGACACTAATCACACAGGTGAGCAACTTTTAGAATACATTTTTAATAAGAACCTTATTATGCAAAATATTGGGAATACTCCAACATTTGTAACAAGGACAAGAAGCGAGGTATTAGACATCACATTAAGCACACCGAGCATTAAAGATCTAGTTACAAACTGGAGAGTATCGAGTGAACCATCTCTATCTGATCACAAGATAATTGTGTTTACGTTAGAGAGCGACATTCCTGAGATGATCCTCAGGAAGAATCCTAGAAACACTGACTGGGACAAATACAACACCATTGTAAAACAAAATTTAGCACGTATCCAGACAAAAAGGGGGCCCAGGCACCCACTTGCTCTGCAAAGCGATCTCGAAGAACTAAATGGGGCAATACTTGAGGCATATGGATCAAGCTGCCCCACTCAAAGAAATAAAACTAGTAGGGGTGCTCCTGGGTGGAACTGTCATCTGCCAAACTTACGATCCGAAGTGCGGAAGCTCTATAATAGGGCCAAGAACAGCGGAGATTGGCAGAGCTACACCGAGGCACTTACTACCTACAATAAAGAAATCAGGAAAGCTAAACGTAACAGCTTCAGAAAATTCTGCGAGGATATTAACTCTACACCTGCGGCAGCTAGACTGCACAAGGCTCTGGCAAAAGGAAGAGTTGGTACAGTCATGGCATTAAAGAAACCAAATGGAAGCTTCACGGAGAGTAAGGAGGAAAGAGCTCGCCTCTTACTCGAAACTCACTTTCCTGGAAGCACACCTTTTCTAATAAGAGACACAACTAAGGTAAGCAGGCCCCCAAAAGAAGTCGCTGTAGTGGCCAAACACGTATGCAGCAGAAGTGTATCCAGTTTAACATCGAGAGAAACTATCATAGACAAGAGATTATCATCATGCCATCAAAGCGCTCAGCTCTTACGTAATCAGCTCAAAAATGGTCTGAATATGCCTAGAACAATTGAATGAGCTAGGCAAGAAAAATAGAGTTACTCTCACTTGGCTCCAGGGACATAACGTGGTACCGGGTAATGAGATTGCAGATAGTCTTGCAAGTAAAGGAGTTCAAACACACTTTGTAGGACCTGAGCCGTTCTGCGTAATATTAGGAGAGATTAAAAAAGAATTGGGCAGTAGAAGAACCGATAATTGGAACAATCTCTTGGGGCTGAGACAGGCCAAGATACTTCTGGGTAAATATAACCAGAAAAGATCGGAAGCCTGCATCTGCCTGAGCAAGAACAGGCTACGTATTGTAACAGGGATCCTTACCGGGCATTGCTGACTAAAAGGACACCTAAGTAAACTGAGAGTAGTAGAGGATAGTGAGTGCAGATTCTGTGAGGAGGAGGACGAAACCTCCATTCACATCCTAACTAAATGTGTAGCACTCCAGAATCCAAGGGCACTATATTTAGGAGGATATCAAATAGAAGAGGGAGATTTACCTAACTTGAAGCCACTTCAAATCCTACACTTCCTTGAGGAAATAGGATTGGAATAACATAACATACGTCGCCAAAGAATGGAGAACATTGGAGAAATTGCATTGATCATGTTAAAAAGGTGGCAAATTCATTTTGGAAAGTTGATATAGCAATAGAAAACTTAATAGACCCTATAATAATATACCTCAGAAAAGACAATGATACCAGTAGTTTTTGATTTTAGGTACTGAAGTGTTACTCTTAATGCTATGAACATATAATTCTTCATGGTATTTATTGGTTAAAATTAATTCGTTCAATGTTAAAGTGCAACAATTTTGTCAGAAGCATAAGGTTTATTTTTATTTTTTGTAAGTAATATAACTTTTAAATCAAAATTTAATCTTCGAAATGCGTATATACCATTTTATATGCCGTGACCTTATTTATATTATTGAAACTTGTTTTGCAAAGTATGCCTATGGAATGTGGAGTTATATCCCTATTTTTACTGCACTCCTCTTTTATTTAGACTATGGGCAATAGAAAAAGGAAACAAAACTAAAATTGTCTCTGATAAGTGATGATTAATGTCCAGCAAACTAACATTTCTTATTTCATAAATCGCCGACGTATTAGTTCTAACACGTCGGGATTTTACGAGTTTGTCATTTGCGGCATCGAACTTTTCCGAGTTCCTAACCTGTCGGCGGTTTACGAATATGCGCCCGGGACTGGCACTTTATATTTATACGCATCTTTAAATGGCATGATTTCCATAATTTGCTTGGTAATTGGCGAACCTGTTTCCATAACCTTTTTGCAATGAATTAAGAAATGTAATACAGACAAGAATTTCTTTTGCATCAAGGAAAATTGTCGCAATTTCAATATCTCACTATATATCAATAATTGTTGATTACAAAAAAGGAGCATATCCACTTTTAGACTAAAATTAGGATACGCCATTTTCAGGTTGCTTTTATATAAAATATGTTCGCTTATAAACGTACCAAGTTCCAACGAAATAATTCAATTTACTGCAGAAATAGCACATTAGAAAAACGGACCAATTTGTTTTTATTTCAATATGAATTTTGAGGAATTATACAAACGATATTACAAGCAAAATGTATAAAAGAAATATTATCATAAAGCCGAAGTAACAGGGGAAGCACATGTAAATTGGAAGGGACAAACAATTCGAGTCCATAATACTTTGGAATTTTTTCCAGTTCGAAGGCATTCGTACCTTCCAGGCGATCTAAGTTTCGGTCTTATTAAATAAGAAGATTGACTATATACAGATTACTATGATGTAGAAATTATTCGGGACGCTTCAGATACTGTAGTAAAGTTTCGAGAAATGCATGTCGATTCACATTGAAGCCTAGAATATCAAAACTGGTTTCTTAGTGTATGTAAAACACACTATTGCTATAGAATCTAGAAATCTCACAGCAAGTTCTAAAGAAAAGTTTTCTATTTCTCTACATTACCATTTTTAAGCTAAAGGAAGTGGAATGGTT